>VSMD01044365.1:0-42709 GCA_008750895.1 Mirza zaza
AGAAGCCGGGCTCTTTGAGGCGCTTGTAGATCCTTCACTGAGGTCTGGTGTGGAAGAGACAGCAGCTGACACGGTGCTGTGAGGTGAGCCAGCACTGCTTGAGAGGGGTGTGGATCCCGCACTAACTCCTAGGGTGCCAGAACTCCCAGAAGACACTGTGGAGAGGGGCGATGCTAGGCTCGTTGAGGTGCTTGTAGATCCTTCACTGAGCCCCGGTGTGGAAGAGCCAGCAGCTGACACGGTGCTGGGTGGGGAGCCTGCACTGCTTGAGGGTCCTGCGTATACCACTTCAGCGCCAGGGGTCACAGAGCCACCAGGGGACACTGTGGAGAGAGAAGCCGGACCCGTTGAGGCGCTTGTAGATCCTTCACTGAGCCCCGGTGTGGAAGAGCCAGCAGCTGACACGGTGCTTTGAGGTGAGCCTGCACTGCTTGAGGGGGTTGTGGATCCCCCACTGAGGCCTGTGGTGACAGAGCTCCAAGGGGACACTGTGGAGAGAGTAGAGGTACAGGAAGTGTCAGGTAAACCTGTGGTTTAGGAGTAGTATCCTTTGCTGGTGCATACATAGTTTTCTCTTCTGTGGAATTCAATAATGTATCAGTTTGTCTAGTGGGTATCATGTCACTAGATAATTTCCTGGGTATTAATTGTGATTTATGACCTGATTTGTTAGTAGTACAGCCATGAATGTTTATAAATGTGTGTGGTTGTGTCGAACCATATTTATATACTTCTGTGTAATATGTCCTGCACATTCCTCTCTCGGGACACTGGGATACATGCGTTTACTCAGGTCTCTGGCATGAAGTGGAGCAGAGGGTTGTACTCACACAAATGCCCTGCGCACATTCCTCTCGTTCCTCTTACTCTGTGATTTGCAGACCACACGCTCACCCTGTGTCATGGTCTCTTACTTATCCTCTATGTGTGACTCCCCCTAATCACTACACAGGCAGTTACCACCAAGGCAGGGGCAACAGAAAAGCCAATGCAGTCACCCATTGCCACAGAAAATGCTCTCTCTGTCCTTTTTCTCCAGATGCATTCACACACACAAGGGCTGGCCCCCCTAGCTGGGGTGCTGCCACCTCTACCTGACCATCACGCAGCCCTCACAGCCTGCGGAGGGGGTGCGTCCTGCCCCCTCGTCCCTCTGCCCATTCAGCAGGCTGCAGCTATGTAGGAGTAAGAGAATCAGGTTCAGCCCAGGGAGTGGAAGGCCAACTCCGTCTTCTCTGTGCCACTTAGAGTGTGTGGCTGGACATGTAAGACTGCACTTTCCTGTGTGAGATGGGAATATAATCCCCGGCTCCTCTTCAACTTGCCTATGAGATGAATCGGATCATATATGGACAAGTAGGTGACGATGCTGCCATCTGCCTAGGGGTTCTTAGGAATTCTCCAGGATGGCGTATAGGGGACCCCTTAGAGAGGGCAGGGTGTGTGGCAGTACAATGAGGGGGCACAGAGGCCCCCCAAGGTAGGGCAAGAGTCCACAGAGGGGGTGGCCACTCCCTCAGCCTCTTGCTGAGGAAGTCTTCAAAGAAAAAGTAATGCCTAACCCATTATTTTTTCCTTCTTCTTTAAAAAAAGGAGTTTTAGGCCGGGCGCGGTGGCTCACGCCTGTAATCCTAGCTCTCTGGGAGACCGAGGCAGGCGGATCGTTTGAGCTCAGGAGTTCGAAACCAGCCTGAGCAAGAACGAGACCCTATCTCTACTATAAATAGAAAGAAATTAATTGGCCAACTAATATATATAGAAAAAATTAGCCGGGCATGGTGGCGCATGCCTGTAGTCCCAGCTACTCGGGAGGCTGAGGCAGCAGGATCGCTTGAGCCCAAGAGTTTGAGGTTGCTGTGAGCTAGGCTGACGCCACGGCACTCACTCTAGCCTGGGCAACAAAGTGAGACTCTGTCTCAAAAAAAATAGGAGCTTCTTGGGTTTACTCATAAATTTTACTGGACTTTTTAAGTTATAAAAGTAGAATACGCTCATTGTCACAAGTCAAACAATGAAAAGGCATATAAAGGCAGTTTATGATTATCACCCTAACCGACTCACAGAGAACAAAGAGAGGTGGGGACACCCGGCATTTACTGGCTGTGAGTTGGACCCCCGCACTCACCCTAGCACAAGACCTACTGCAATTGGAGCTCCGGGATTCTGTGACTGCCCATGGGATGGCTTTTTCTCCCAGGCTGTAAACTCTGAGAGTAGAGAGCCTCTCTGCCCGTTCAGCCCACCCAGAGTGATGCTCAGTGTGAAGGTCTCCAGTACATGAGCCAGTGAACACTGCAAAGTCTACCAGACACTTTCTCTTACATACTGAGCATATATTCATGACAACTCTGCGAGGTAGACATTGCCGTTTCTGTTTCACCCATGCATCCAAGTTCTGAGGTTAAATACTTCCCCAAGTCACCATGCTTGTAAGATAGAATACAAGCACATTCTAAAGATGGCTTTTACTTTAAGCAGCAGAAAAGGGTTCGGGGAGTTAAGCAGAGGAAGGGAAAGGTCTCAAGGCAGGGAAGAGCATGTGTGGAGGCTCAGAGGGAAATAAGTGCTCATTGCACCTTTGCAGTGGGGCTGAGGGAAGCTGGGAAGGTGGGCATGATCCCAGCCTGGAAGTGGGGTTTGGACTTGACCGAGCAGCAGTGAAGAGCGTCCAGCAAAAAGCTGTGATCCCAGCCATGCCTTGGAAGCTGTGCCCTGGAGGCTGCATGAAGGGGCCACAGCAGTGACATGGTGGGCCACCAGGGGACCTAAAGAAGACAGGGACACTCTGTGGAGTGGAGGGGACTGCTTTGGACACCTGCTCTCTTTTGTCTTTATTCCTGGACTCATACAATTTTCTCTATTTTGTTACCATTTGATCTGTCCTTAACCACCCACATCTCCATGACAATTGCCCTCCTGGGTCACACTGAACTCTGAGTGACTGAATTCCTGTCCCTCTCATTGTCTCATTGAGATGCTCTTCCTCTTTCTAGAATCTTTCATCTGCTTGAGTTCCCAAGGCACCATCCCCTCCTAACAGTCCCTCTCCCTAGCTCTTCCCTGCTCACCATCTAAGTGGGAGCCCCAGGCTAAAGGTTTTGGCTCTGCCACCCGGTCCTATGGGCAGGCAAGCTCCTCCATGCCACGGCTTTGCATTCTCTGCGGGAGGGACAAGGGGACAGTGCCCTGGTGAATAGGTCCACATCCCTCTCAGCCCAGTATTCTGGGGGCAACAGTGTCCCCAAAAGATGTGGGAGGGCAGGTGAGGCTTCCCTCCCAAGGTCAACCTCCAGGGTCAGGGTGCTCCACAAGGAAACCGGGCAAAGGAAAAGCACATTTTTCCTGCAAAGACACTCGAATGGCCAACCAGTCTACGAGAAGTAAAAAGTAAATACACTTTACCAGGAAGCAAAGAAATTCAAAACAAAGCAAGATACTGTTTTATTTTTTACCTATCAAATCACACAATATTAGATGACCATAATAGCTGGTGTTGGTTGGGGCATTCTCATGTGATGTCTGTGGATGTGGATTTGGTGTCACAGTTCTAGGGGATAATTTGAAAATATGCCTCAGGGACCACAGGAATAGTCATACCATTTTAATGATGCCATTTCTTGTGACCGATCCTAAAACAATCTGAATAAGATATAAAAAGAAATTTATAGGCCGGGCGCGGTGGCTCAAGCCTGTAATCCTAGCTCTCTGGGAGGCCGAGGTGGGCGGATCCTTTGAGCTCAGGAGTTCGAGACCAGCCTGAGCAAGAGCAAGACCCCATCTCTACTATAAACAGAAAGAAATTAATTGGCCAACTAATATATATAGAAAAAATTAGCCGGGCATGGTGGCACATGCCTGTAGTCCCAGCTACTTGGGAGGCTGAGGCAGCAGGATTGCTTGAGCCCAGGAGTTTGAGGTTGCTGTGAGCTAGGCTGACGCCACGGCACTCACTCTAGCCTGGGCAATAAAGTGAGACTCTGTCTCAAAAAAAAAAAAAGAAAAGAAATTTATACAAGAATATTTACTGCATCATTATCTATTCTAGTGGAACACTGGGGTAAACAGGTCCAACAATAGACAAATAGGAGATTGGTTAGATGACTGTGGTAGTCCATAGAATGGAATCATAATCAGCCATTAAAATATAAACTGCCCACAGAATAAATCTAAATACACATTCGGAAATAAACCAAAATGTTAACAGTATTTATCTGAGTGGTAAGGTTAAGGGAGATTTTCTTCTTTTTGTCTATATTTTCTCAATGTTTCACAACAGATATGCCTTCATTTTATAATTTTTAAAACACAACAAATGTCTGGGCATTGTGGCTCATGTCTGTAATCCCAGCACTTTGGGAGGCCGAGGTGGGAGGATCACTTGAGGCCAGGAGTTCGAGACCAGCCTGAGCAACAGCAAGACCCTGTCTCTATAAAAAGAAAAATTAGCTGGGCGCTATGGCATATGCCTGTAGTCTCAGCTACTGGGGAGGCTGAGAGAGGAGGATCGCTTGAGCCCAGGAGTTTGAGGTTGCAGTGAGTTATGATCACACCACTGCACTCTAGCTGGGGCAATAGAATGAGACCCTGTCTAGAAAGAAAGGGAAGGGAAGGGGAAGAGAGAGGAGAAAAGAAAGAAAAGGGAAGAAAGAAAAGGAAAGAAAGAAAGAAAATAATGCATGTGCACTCTTGGAGAAGCCAGGGAAAACACTCACTGTTAATGTTTTCCAAGTTGGGATTCCCCAGATCTTCATGATCGAAACACTTTAAAAAATTTACCTATTCCCTCACGTTCCATCTGGGTCATTAAAGATGCCAGCCAGCTCTCCTACTAAGCATGTAAAGTTTGGTACTTTCTTGTTCTGTCTAAAAGTTACAATGTAGTATCTCATTAAACAAGTAAAGTTGAGTACTTTCTTGTCCCGTTTATAGTTTTTTATTGCATCTTCATTCTACAAGTATTTGGATGTTTCTGTAAAACAATAATTAATGAAGGCAGCAGGTTTGTCAAGCAAATCTTTCACATTGTCATGTTCTTGGGGAAGAGCGTTAGCACCGCAGGGACATATCTGAAGACCGCCCCCAAACTATGAGACTGTCCCCTCCTACCATCCTCAAAACACATTTCTGCCAGTGGTGAAATCAGTCAGTGGGGTCCCCAGCAGCCGCCACACCCCCACCCCACCCAAGAGGCAGCGGCTGTGTTGGCAGCCCCCCTCCCCCCCGTGAGGTGCAGAGTGGGAGCCCCGATGTGTATCCAAGATCAGCCTCTACGCAGCTGTGTGACCTCGTGCAAGCCGGTGGACTTCTCTGAACTTCCATCTTCCCCTGGAAAATGGGGGTACATGCTGCCTGCCCTGACCATCCTGCTCATTCTAGAATATTCTCCAATCTTACAAGGGCACTGGGATGAGCTGAGGTCACCCAGTCCTGGGTAGGCATTCAGCCATGCCACACATGAGCTCAGTGGCCTGGGTCTGTTTCCTTTCCTGAAAGGTTATTCGTGCTTGGCAGAGTTGCAGTAAGACAGGACTGGGGCCACGCTGGCTCTTTCCTCTCTCCATACACACCCACAGCCAGTGGAGGGCTCCCTGACCCTCTAGTGCCAGCAGGCGGTACCATTGCCTCCCTAAAGTGAGACCCACCTGACTGCTGCTGAAGCTTGGTGGAATGGGTTAAACTGTATTCCCCTAAAAGATATCTCCAAGTATTAACCCCTGGTACCTGTGAATGTGATCTTATTTGGAAATAGGAGGCTTTGCAGATATAATTAAGTTCAGGATCTCTAGATCAGATTTAGGATGGGCCCTAAATCCAAACACTGGCGTCCTCGTAAAAGAAAAGAGATTTGATGCACAAGGAGGAAGACATATGAAGACAAGGAAGAGATCAGAGTGATGCTGCCACAAGCCAAGCAATGCTGGCAGCTAGCAGAAGCTGGAAGAAGCAAGGAAGGATCTTCCCCTAGAGCCTTTGAAGGGAGTATGGCACTAATGACAACCTTGATGTTCAGGCTTCCACACTGCAAGAGAATAAATTTCTGTTGCATTAAGCCACCAAGTTTGTGGTTATTTGTTATAGCAGCCACAGGAAACCAACACAAATAGGCATCCCAATTATAACAAGTGATAAGGAATGTGGCTTCTGGAGCCAGAAGACTTGGATTCCAGTCCCAACTTTTCCAAGTAATGAATAGGAGACCTTGAGCAAATTATTTACCAGCTCTGTGCCTCAGTTTCCCCATGTATTAAAACAGAAATCAGTAACAGAACCTTCTTCCTAGGATTGTTGTGAAAGTTAAATGAGATAATAGATACTTCGAACAGTGTCCAGCATATTAGCAGACCCTCAATGCACATCAGTCAATTGTATTATTAATATCATGCCCAGACTCCGGGGTCACTGTGGCTCCCCAGGGAATATGTTTATCAATATTCCAGTTCTTTTCACAGCTATGTATGGCTTTGTCAGTTCTGAATTTGTCTAAAGCCTTTCAGCATCTATTAGTACTTCCTATACTGCTTCTCAACAGCCACCAAACTCGAATGCCCTCTCTCCTTGTAGCCTCTGAGGTCCCCTCTGCCCCTCTTCAGCTCTGGGCCCCTCTTGTAGCTTCAGCACCAGATTGGGCTGTGGCTATTTCCCCATAGTCCCCATGGCAACTATAAACTGTTTGTTCATCGTGCCCCTTCCAGAGCACCTGCCCAGCTGTTTACTCAATGAGTAACTTTATTACTTTCTGTAAAAAAACCAGCACCTCCTTTTAATTGCTCTAAAGCAATTAAGACGTCATTTTGAAACATCATGTGTGTTTCAAAGGTTGCCCCTTTGTCTATTGTAAACAAATCTGTTCTCACCTTTTCCACGCTCTTCCCAATTTTATAGAGGGTGAGCATTTCCCTCTCCACCTTCACCTTTCCAGGCTCAAGAACTCTGGTCCCTTCCAGCCCCTGCCCCAGCCCTTTGGGACAGACACATTGTCCCTCTCCCTTGTGAACACATTGGAACTTCATGTACACAAAACAGGATATAGGTTCCAGTCCTCATTTGATTCCTGGCATTTTTCTGGCATTTTGTGGTCTTTGTCCCCCCTGCAGCACATGGGGAATGTAGAATTCTAGACTGTGCCCCTATTCCTGGAGGCCCTTCCCTGAGCCACAGGCCTCTAGGACACCTCCACCCAGAAACTCCACACTCACCCCAAGCTCAACAGGCCCAACTGGAGCCACTGTCACCCACCAAATAGTGGCTCTTGCCCTCCCAGTCAATACAGCCTGCTGGACTGGCCACCTCGTTGCCCCCACAGCCCACCGTCAAGGGGAGCCTCCCTTTCCAGGGGAGTTGGGTTCCCCGATAAGCCCTCACGTCCTTCTAGGATGGCTCTCAGGGCCTCTCCACAGGCCTCTCCGATGCTGCGCCCCAGCCCTGCTCAGCCCACCAAGGTTCCTCTGGTGTCTAAAAGTTTCAGCCCAACTTTCCTGCTCCGGTCACACACAGGCACACCAGCACCACTGCACTTTCTCCTCCCAACCTCTCCCTCCTTCTGGCATGTGCCCCTCACCTTCCAGGGCATTCCTATGCCCTAGCTCCCTGCACAGTTGTGGAAATGTTTTTCCTGCCTTCTCAGGGTGGTCTTCCTTCGCCCCACTGTCTGCTTGTCCAAACCTGCCTCAGTCCTCAGCCTGCTGGCGTACCCAGAAGACGGTGCAGACAGTAGGAAGGAAAGAAAGCTACGGATGCCGCCAGTGGTCTCTGACCTGACATCTGAACTGTTCCCCCCAGGACTCAGAATATATGCCTGTTGGGGGGTGAGGGGACTGCAGAGGATTGAGGTCCTCCAGAAGGAGGGTGGGCCCCCCACAAACCCTGTGTCAAAGAGTGGTTGTGTTAATTACTGGCTGTGCGGACCCAGGCAAGTCACCCATCCTCTCTGAGCCCTCGGTTCCTCTGTCCTGACTAACACAATTCTACCCGAGAGAATCCTATGAGCTACATGCTGTGAAATGGCTTTGTAAATGGGGCAGCCCAGCGCAGGTGGGGCTCAGGGGTCGCTGGGTATAATCAGGCCTTCCAGAGCCCTCCAGAAGGGCCCTGCTTGCCTGGCCTCACCCCGTCCTCTCCTCTTTGCACTGACCATAGGTAGGTGTTTTCCTCACTCTTTTGCACTAACAGATTCACCTGTGTTATCTTTTCCATGTGATTATAAGGACCTTAGGGACGGGGCTTTTGGCTGCTGGTGGCTGTCTCTAAGACGTGACTGGGCCCACAGAGCAATGCCTCCATCATCAGCATCACCACCACCACTGTCCCCTCAGGTCACCAGGCCGGAGAGAGCTCCCAGGAGCAGCAAGGCCAGGCCTGGCCAGCAGGGGTGGGGAGGCCCACCCCTAAGATTGATGCCCCCCCCGCCACCCCCTCCCCCCCACAGCTTCCTATGCTCGATACATTTCCTTAAAGGGAATCTGTTATTGACGTGCTCTCATAATGTCCCGAAACCCACACAATTCGACACTCCAGCCCTCACTCCTGTCCCGTCAGCTCCCCTTAGCATGTCTGGGTTGGGGGCAGAGGTCTGTCAGGGCAGGGCAGGCTGAGTTCTTGACTAGGTGGCCGAGCTTACCTATTAGGTTACCTCATGGGTGCTCCACCAGGCTCCAGAGACCCCCACTCCAGCACTCCTGCCCCTCCCCACCCGCCCCATGGGCTCCAACTCAAAGTCTCCCTCTCTTGCCACCCCTCAGCCCTGCCCACCCCTTCCCTGGGGCTCCTCCGTGCCTGAGGGAAATTGACCTGCACCTGACATGACCACAAGAGTCTCAACAAGGACCCCAAGCCTGTGTCCCCTCCCCCAGACTCTCAGTCATTTCTAACTAGAAGGGTTCCCCCAGGTTAGGGGGCAAAGCTGCCAGATACCCCAGGACTCCCTCCCCACCATCGGGACAGCAGCCTGTGCTGTGAGTGGCTCTGTGACCTGGGAAGACCTGGCCCTCGGATGCAGCCCTGAGGATGAGGGCAGGCCGAGACCACCGTGTATTTGAAAGAAAGCCCCTTGTCCTCTGGGGGAGCCTGGGGAGCGGGACGGGTGGATTTCAGTGGCCCCTCGCCCTGAGGCTGGGGCTGTGTGCAGGACTGTGACCTGCACAACCACAGGTACCCGCAGGCCTCCAGAGTGACCCCTGTAGGATCCCAAAGGCAGGATGAGGTCACAGCACAATCTCCAGCCTTTTGGCAGCCCCCTTCCTTGCAAAAGGAGGCAGGGAGGCCAGTCCCCCGCCAGCCCCCAGCACCAGGCCGGGCGCACTCACTCTGTGTCTGTGTTGTTGCGGCAAGGGTGGTGGCAGATGCCCAGAGCCGGAGAGCCAGCGGCAGGATCCAGATCACCAGCATCTCCCGGGAGGGTCCCAGGCAGCACCGTCTTCCCTCGTCAGGAGGGACCAAGAAGTGAGAGCCTCCCAAGAAGGGATCAGCTATATAAAGGACCCCAGAGACCTTTGCCTTGAAGGACGGTGCCAGGCCCAGGGTGGAGGTGAGGTGATGACATGAAGTGGGTGGTTTATGGTGACCACAGGGAGTGGTGACAAAGGACAGCCTTCAACTTCCTCCCCTCTGACTGCTGGAGCACTGACTGGCCTGAGCCAGGGTCTCTTCAGCGGAAGCCAGAGCCACAGTGGGGTGACAGGGCCAGAGGGAGGGACGGAGGCCAGAGGTGTGACAGTGAGCAATGGGTGCCAAGGGCTGGGGGCCAAGGACCGCCAGCCAGAGAGGGCCATGGAGGGAGGGTCAGCCAGCCAGAGGCCAGGCCACATGAAGAGACCTCACCCCTGCCCCACAAAGCCTCTCTTAGGTCCAGCCTTTCTTCCCCAACACCCAGCCCCTTCCCCACCAGATGGCCCCTTCCAAATTTCCAGTGCTTTCCCCCAGGGCCCAGCTCCCAGCTCCCAGCCCTTACTCCTGGGTGGAGTGTCCACTCACACCAGACACTTTATGGTCCTGGTCCCCACCTCTGGCCAGAAAGAGAGGTGAGGAAAGGCCACGGCCAGTCCCTGCCTAGTGCAAAGGTTGAAGAGGCCTCTCCCAAACCCCCACCCAAACAGCCAAGAGGACAAATCATTCCTGACCCTCCTTAGCTGGTCAGTTCCCCACAGCAAACAGGAGGGCCCGTCCCAGAACAGACAGGCCGTGCTGCAAGTGCGTGTTTGCAATCAGGGCTTGGGGGCTCAAGGGATTTGGGGAGGCCCATCCTCACAATAGGCCACTGGCCCGGGCAGCCCCACCCATGTCCCTGACCCAGCACCAGGGCTCTAATTCCTCCCAAAGCCCCAGCCCTAAGCTCCCAAGGGGCCCCGTACCCACCCACTCCCTAACAAAATGGTTCCCCCCAATCCTATGTTCCCCACCAGGACAGTCATGGCCCCCTGAGGGCTGCCTACAGACCCTCCCTCCTCCTTCACCCAGAAGTCCCTGTTCTCCAACCAAGTAGGGTCCACTGGGGGTGAAAAGGAGAGAGACAGAGCAGCTTCGTTTACAAAAAGTGCTGTATTGTGTTCACATGGAGAAGGGGGACTTGCCGACCTCTTGTCCCCAAAGCAGACCTTCCTGGCAAAGGAGGTTCAGGGCTTGGGGCTCAGAGGTTACTGCAGGGATGGGGGTGACACAAGGGAGGGGGGCAAGAGGGGAAGGTGGAAGGGATGGAAAAAAGGCAGCAGTAGGCTAGAGAGGAGGGAGGGTTGGGGAATGAGGAGGGAGAACTGAGGGGGCTTCCAGGGCTCAGGGCCCCACTTCCCCTTATCCTCAGGGACCTGGGCAATTCACACCCTCCCCCCACCCACAGGGATCAGGGCCCTTGGGGGCAAGGAGAAGGAGCAGAGCCTCAGAATGGGGGCTGGGAGGGCTGGCAGAGTCTAAGACACAGAGGGTGTCGGTACCTCTCCAGGGATGGGTTTGGGGGAGGAGGGAGGATTTAGTGCTGGGGAACTGGGATGGGGAAGCAAGGATTTGGGGCTGAGGGAACAGGAAGGGGAGGGGGCACTGACTACAGAGTGGCCTTGGAAGGGTAGACAGCGTAAGGAATGAGAGCAAGGAGTTAGGAGAGGGTGGGCCTGAGACCAGGCACAGGACATGAGGACTGGGGGAGCTGAGAGAGCCAATGGGAACATGGGGACTGGGGCAGAGAATTAATCGAGCAAGCCCATGCGGTTTGCACAATAACTAGGAGGTATCAAGACAAGCACGTTGTACCCATTTTACAGGCGAGGAAACCGAGGTTTGGAGAAGTCACTGACTTGCCCAAAGTCCCACAGCAGAAGAGACTAGTTGTGCACTGGGTCTCCAGGTGGGTTTTGGCCAAGTTAGGAAAAGGATGGGATTCAGGGAGACAGTCTCATTTTACCCAAGGGCACCAGGAGCCTGGGCTGCACAAGCCCTCAGGCCACTCTTGAAATGGACTCAGTGTCGATGGTTCCATCCTAGGCAGGGCTCACAACGAGGAAGACGAGGTCAACTCAGGTCTCTGGGTTTGCACCTGCCAGAGTGGGAACAGGGAGCCACCAGCTTGGCTGGCAGGGGCCACAACCTCGGGATCCTAGCCCAGCCCCTGCCCTGGTGGGGGTCGGGGAGGGAATTTGGAACTGGAGCTGGGAGAGCTCCTTAGGTCCCCCCTTAGCCCTCTCACCCTGATATTGGTGTCCACGTTTTCCAAAGCCACATGGAAGTTTTCATCCTTGGCTAGAGACATAAAAGAGGAACGGAGGTGGGAACAGGGAAGGGAAAGGGGAGGGGGAACGTGAGGAAGGCCAGGCCTCAGGGCACAGGAGCCCTTGCCTGCCCTCCCCTCCTGCCCTCCGCAGGAGGGGCAGGGGGGACGGAAGCATGGACACAAGCCCCCCACCCAGCACGAGATATTCGTCGGTTCTCGCAGTGGTGCCCCAGGAAACCCCTACCCGCTTCCCCAGGAGGCAGGATTCACCTATCATGTCGTCCTCGAAGCCCATGTTTGAAAAAGTACCCACGTTGTCCTCGTCCCAGATCTCGAGCCACTTCCTGTCCTCCTCCCGGGACCTAGGTGAGGCCACTGCACGGTCAGGCAGGGCCGCCCCGTCTGGGACCATTTGCCGCCCCGCGTTCCCCCCATCCTGCCCCGCATGCTCACCTGCCCTGGCGGTCGCTCCTCCTACGGAAGCGGACCACCACGAAGCCCAGCGCGAGCAGCAGCAGCAGCAGCAGCGCCGCGGCCCCTGCCAGGCCCCCGATCAGCGCCCTCCAGGGGACCGCCACCTCGCAGCGCGGGCCAAAGAACCAGAGCTCATCGGTGGAGAAGCACCTAGGGGCGCAGGTCTCAGATCCTCAGCACCTTCCCGCCGGTCCGAGCGCGGGGTGGGGCATGGGGCTGTGGGCGGGGCTCCAGCGCAGGGGCGGGGGCTCACCGGCACGTGGGACCGCTCAGCTCCAGGACGCACTGGCCCTGGTTGCAGTCTATGGCGCCATCCACGCCCGACGTGCATTTGGTGACGCAGCGGAGCCGGTTCGTCTCCACCAAGGGGAAGTAGAACTCCTCATAGCCCTTGGGTGCGGCGCGACGGCAGATGGCTGGGGGTGGGGAGGGAGGGGGGTTGCAGAGAGACGCGGACCTCATCCATCCTACTTAGGGGCCTGAGAATGGCGACTCTGAAAACGCATGGGGAAGACTACATTTCTGAGGGTGAGTGTCGTGGGGTAGACCCTGGGATTCGATGAGAGGAAGGCCCTCATCCTGCCCTGGCGGTCCCTGCGGGTCCTCCGATGGAAACCGCTAGCGAGAGTCAGGAAGGGCAGCCCTGGGCCACATCACTTGCCTCCCCCAAAGGGCTCCTCCCCTCGCCCCTGTCCCTGGTGGGAGGGGCTATGGCTGCCTGAGGCCACTCACCCCTTTCCCACCCTCACCTTCTGGGGTCAGCTCTGTCCTAGTGTTGTTATTCACCTTGATGGAGTCAGGCTTAAAACACAGGGCTGTGGGGACACGAACAGAGATGGACCGACCGGGTCTGGTAACGGGGTTAGGGCCAGGAAGCAGGACGGGAGGGGGGGTGGGGGGGCGGCTGGAGGGCTCTCTCAGTGTGGGGGCTATGGAGGCACCACAGGGAAGACTCCTACTGCCTCCCTCATCTCTCCCAATCACAGGGGTCTGCGGCCACCCTGGAAACGCTGCGGTAATTGCCAGGGGGTCTCTTTCTCAGCACCAAGTGCCGGTGAGACCCACTCTAGCCCAGCCTTGGCCCCCTTGGGTGTGGACCTGTGCCCCGTCTCCCAACCTGCCAGAGATACCACAGGGCTGCCACCTGAGCCAGAAGGCCCCTGACTGAGCTGGAGCTCCAGCCCGACCCTCCCTCCAGCTGTGCTCACTCTGTTTGCTGTGGCAGCTGTCCCCATCCTGGCTGGAGTTCTGAAGCTCCTCTTTCAGGGCCGTTTTCACCTTCTCATACTCGATATCCAACTGGGAGCTGAAGGACAGCTCCAGCAGGACCAGGTAGTCCACGACGATGCTGCCATTCCTGAAGGGTCAGGGACTTTAGTGGGGGCCCAGGCCTGGGGCACATGGGTTCTTGGAGGGGTACCTCGGGGTCCACCCACAAGGGCATGGGAAGGGGGCAAAGGTCATGAGGTAGGATGCCAAACATATCCTTTTCAGAGGGGGCTGCCAGCATCCCTGACTTGGTCGACCTGGGAAGGCAGGGCAAGGAGTAATTGTCTTTCACTTCATGTTGCATCCAACTGCCACGGACCAAGAATTCCCAGGCCCTCTGCCCCTCTCTCATGCTGACCCACCCAGCAGAGCAGGGGCCAACCAGAGCCAGTCCAGGCCACATCACCAGTCCAGACACCACCTCCCCGCATGTCCCTGCAACCTCTCTCCTTCCAGGGTGCTGAAGAGGAGGGTGCGGCTCCCCGCCACCAGGAAGACATGGGCCCAGAAAATGGTCACAAAGCTACCATGGAGTGATGCCCTTGCATACTCCCTCCACCCATCTCTATGAAATCTGACAATTCCAAAAGCAAGGGATGGATTCTCTAGCCTTCTTTGCACCCCTTTCCCCCACCTGACACGGCCTTCACATCCCCAGAAGAGTCTCCTACCTCAGGGACAGGATCTGCACCTCCTTGAACCCCTGCACATTTTGGTAAATCGTCTGCATCTGAAATGCCAAGGATCCCCTGGGCTTGTATCTGAACCTGCAGGCCTGAGGGCACCCAGGGGCACAAGCCTAGGTCCAGGGGAGGACCTTTAAGTTCCTCTCCCCTTCTCCTCACCTGATTCCGGAAAGTGTTGCTGAAATCCTGGTAGGCCTTAGAAGTATTGTCATTGAGGTCCGGGGAGAACACCTCGTCGACAGACACCTCCATGCCCACTTCAGCATCCACTTTCTCTGCACACAGCATGCACAGCCCTGGTCACTGCACATCTGCCCCTGTCTGACATCACCACCACCACCTTCCCGCCCCATAGGCTCCTCCCACTGCCCCTTCCACAGTCCCTGAGGACTAACTACACAGTGCAGAGACAGAGGAGGAATTCGGGGATGCATTGTCTAGGAATGAGGGAAAGAAGTCAGGATGGACTGCAGTCGGTATACAGTACACAGGACATTCTGCAGTCAGGCTATGGTCCTTCCCTGCCTGCCCCATGGTGGGCAGAATAATGGCCCTCAAAGACATCTATGTCCTGATCCCCAGAACCTGTGGATATGTTATATCGCACATCAAGGGAGAATCAAGGATGTAGATGGAATTAGCTTGCTAATCAGCTGACCTTAAAATGAGAAAATTAACCTCAACTATCTGGGTGGGCCCTTGTAAACAAAAGAGTCCTTAACAATGGGAGAAGAAGGCCGTTGGACATGAATACAGCTCCAAACAGCCCAGACCTCCTCTTCTAAGGAAGAGGCCCCAAGAGGGAGTGGGGTCCCAGTCACCTCCTGAAGGATGGAGAAGAGGCATGATACGAGGCAGTGGAGG
This sequence comes from Mirza zaza, assembly GCA_008750895.1. NCBI lineage: Eukaryota > Metazoa > Chordata > Mammalia > Primates > Cheirogaleidae > Mirza > Mirza zaza. The sequence continues at coordinate 14,986 of VSMD01044365.1, forward strand.
GCATGGGAGAGATGGCAGGAATGGAAGGATTAGGCAAAATGGCATGGGTACCTCCAGGCCACACACAGAGCTGGACCCAGGGAGCATCAATGGCACCTCCAGGAGGAAGGGCAGAGGCTATGGCTCTGACAACTCACCTAGATCTACCTGTTCCACAGCATACTGGCAGAGGGAGCCATAGAAGGTGCTTGGGCACTGACACTTAAGGCCATCCCATGTGCCCCCATTCTGACACCTGATCTCCTGGAACTGACAGCGGTCCCCAGAGTACCCTGGGAGACAAAGGCATAGGCCTCGTTCCCAGGTGCCACCATTGTCACAGGTGCCTGGAAGCACAGAAAGAAAGGGAAGTTCAGGATAGAGCCTGACCCTGGTGACACAGGAATTTATCAGGAGAGGGAGGAGAGGGAACAGGGAGGCAGGAGGTCCAACCTGGGGTAGTTGTCAGCCTTGTCTGTGTGGTCATCTGAGTAGTGGTCGAAGTTGTCTTGGGTGACGTACGGGTGGTGGGAGTCTGGGTGGTAGGCACTGGTGTGGCTGAAGTCCTCCTGGTTGGTGGGGCGGGGTGTGTCAACTTCCTTGAAGTCGTCATGGCAGTTGGACTGTGTGGCTTCGTGGTGAGACCAGGCATGCGTGGGGTGGTTGCAAAGCTGGTGCTCAGCCAGGTCTCACTGGTGTGCGTGTGGGTGCTCGTTACAACTGGGCTCATGGGAACGGTCCCAGTGCCATTAGTTGGCATAATGGCAGGCTCACTTTCCAGAGCCATGGGAGTAGAAGTGCCCATGTTTGTAGGAAGGGCAGTTCTCATACTGGTGGAAGTAGGAGAGGTGACCATTTCCGTAGTAAAGGGGAGGACAGATAACGGGGTGGTAGGAGGAGAAGTAACTTCACCGCTGGGACCCATTTCAACACACGGAGTTGTGGGAGAGGTAGGGACTATGGTGATGATTATAGTTTCTGGACAGGGTGTAGTGGAAGGAAGAGAAATATAAGAAAACGGGGTTGTTTCGGTGGGAGCTGTGGTCACAGAAGAGATGGTGGGAGAAGTTCTGGTAGTTGCAGAGGAAGACAGAGTAGGAAACGCTGGGACAGAAGAAGAGCCTAGATTTTCTGTACTGGACATGAGTGGGGAAGAAGGAGGAGGGTGAAAGGTAGTGCTGAGCACTGTCCTTGTGCTGGTGGAGGACAGAGAAGAGGACATTATTACAGTGGGTATCGAAGACAAGATGATTGTACTGAAAGATGTGGTTATTGCATTTGTAGATGTACTCATCCTAGTAAAAGATGCACTAGTGGGCTGACTTGTAGATTGGAGTGAAGTTTGCATGGAGGGGGTTGAAAGAGAAGTTTTCAGAGTGACCAAATGTGTACTTGCACTCTGCACAGGTGACGTCAACATGATGGTGCTGACACTGGTTGATGGAGTAACAGTGTGAACAGAGGAGATGGAGGACTCTGTGCTTCCAAGGGCAAGAGTTGTGGATACCTGAGATGTTTGAGTCCCTACATTGGATGTCAATATAGGAGTTGTATGGCTTGACACTGAAGTGTCAGGGGTAACTGCAATACTAGTTCTCCAAGTGGGTGTGGGGACAGAGGTTGTGCTGACAAGAGATGTTAACTCTGTGTGCTGCACAGTGGGAGAGGAGGGAAGGGTCTTTGTAGTGGTGGCTGAAACACTGGATACAAGGGGTGTTGAAGTGAGTTGTCTAGTTGTAGTCAGCAAATTAGTGGGTCCCCCGGTGAGAGTAGTCATTGTTGGGGCAGGCATGTCTGTACTCAGAGTAGATGCAGTCACCATTGTGGAGGGCAGCAGGGTGCCTGCAGTAGTGGTAGGTGAGGTGATGGCAGTGGTGGCCATGCTGACTGTGGAGGAGATGTCTGAGGAAGTGAAGCTGGGAGTGCTATGTGGGGTGGACAGGGTCACTGTTGTGACTGAGTGTGTGGTAGCAGTCTTCACTGTTTCTGTGGTTGGGAGAGAGGAAGATGAGGCTGCTGTGAGAGAGGTTGCAGTGGATTTTGTGTCTGTCACAGTGGTGGTAGAGGTGATGTCAGTGGTGGACTGTGTGACAGTGCTGGTGGGAAGGTTGGGGTAGGTGGTCTCCGTTGTAGGTGTCGACCTGGTGTTTGTAGTAGGGTGTGTGGTAAGCAAGGTAGACTGAGGGGTGGTGAATGTCTGCGTGGTCCCACTGGTGACTGGTTCTGTGTTTGGAACAGGTGTAGAGGATGCAGTCGTACTGGTAGATGATGTTAAAACACTGGTGGTGGTGGGAGGGGAGCTGCTGGTGGCCCAGGAAGTCAAAGTATTTGCAGGAGTGGTTGAATAGGTGACGGGGGTAGTAGAAGTAACATTTGTCGTGAGAGATTCTGTGGAAACATGGGTGGTGGGAGTCAGCGAGGTTTTCACGGTGAATGTGGCTCTAGGGCTGGTGAGGGTTACTGAGCCTGTGGGAGTGGGTGCTCCAGTGGACGTAGATTTTTCCATAATTGTGGGTGTTGTGAGTGTGTTGGTGGAGGTGAGTATGGGGATGGATCCAGCTGTTGTGTGCAGTGTGTGGGTGGTGGGCGAAGTAGAGGAGACAGTCTCTGTGGGAGTGGTGCTGTGAGTCGTGGAAGAGGGGAATGCAGAGGTGACTGGAATTTCGGTAGTGAGAGAACTTGTCGGAAGGTTCTCAGTACTTGTGAGAGTAGTTGTCACAGTGGGAGTTGTGGTTGGGCTTGTACTAACAAGGGATGTGATTTCTGTATTCTGGACGGTTGGAGATGATGGGCTGATGTTTGTGAAGGTTGCTGAAGAACTGGGAACAGTAGGTGTTGAGGTGAGGTCTGTCAACATAGTCAATACACCTGTGGTGCCCTGGGATGGGGGGGTGAAGGTTGTCAATGTTGGGGTAGGAATACCTGAACTCAGAGTAGAATGGGTCACCATTGTGGAAGTGACCACAGTTCTCCCCGTAGTGCTAGGTGAGGTGATGGCAGTGGTGGCTGTGCTGACTGTGGAGTAAATGTCTGAGGAAGTGAAGCTGGGAGTGCTATGTGGGGTGGACAGTTTCACTGCTGTGACCAAGTGTGTGGTAGCAATCCTCACTGTTTCTGTGGTCGGGACAGAGGGAGACGAGGGTCTAAGAGCCGTCATAGTGGATTTTGTGTCTGTCACAGTGGTGGTATAGGTGACGTCAGTGGTGGAGTGTGTGACAGTGTTGGTGGGAAGGTTGGGGTAAGTGGTCTCCATTGCAGGTGTCGACCTGGTGTTTGTAGTAGGGTGTGTGGTAAGCAAGGTAGACTGAGGGGTGGTGAATGTCTGCGTGGTCCCACTGGTGAGCTGTTCTGTGCTTGGAACAGGTGTAGAATGTGCTGTCGTACTGGTAGATGATGTTAAAACATTGGTGGGGGTGGGAGGGGAGCTGGTGGTGGTCCAGGAAGTCACTGTGTTTGTAGGAGTGTTTGAATAGGATATGGGGGGAGTAGAAGTAATGTCTGTCGTGAGAGATTCTGTGGAAACATGGGTGGTGGGAGTCAGCGAGGTTTTCACGGTGGATGTGGCTCTAGGGCTGGTTCCGGTCGCTGGGCCTGTGGGTGTGGGTGCTCTAGTGGACAGAGATGTTTCCGCAGTTGTGGGTATTGTGAGTGTGTTGGTGGAGGTGAGTGTGGGGATGGATCCAGCTGTTGTGTGCAGTGTGTGGGTGGTGGGCGAAGTAGAGGAGACAGTCTCTGTGGGAGTGGTGCTGTGAGTCGTGGAAGAGGGGAATGCAGAGGTGACTGGAATTTCGGTAGTGAGAGAACTTGTCGGAAGGTTCTCAGTACTTGTGAGAGTAGTTGTCACAGTGGGAGTTGTGGTTGGGCTTGTGCTAACAAGGGATGTGATTTCTGTATTCTGGACAGTTGGAGATGATGGGCTGATGTTTGTGAAGGTTGCTGAGGAACTGGGAACAGTGGGTGTTGAGGTGAGGTCTGTCAACATAGTCAATACACCTGTGGTGCTCTGGGATGAGGGGGTGAGGGTTGTCAGTGTTGGGGTAGGAATATCAGAATTCAGAGTAGAAGGGGTCACTATTTTGGAAGTGACTACAATGCTCCCTGTAGTGGTAGGTGAGGTGATGGCAGTGGTGGCCGTGCTGACTGTGGAGTAGACGTCTGAGGAAGTGAAGCTGGGAGTGCTATGTGGGGCGGACAGGGTGACTGCTGTGACCGAGTGTGTGGTAACAGTCTTCGCTGTTTCTGTGGTTGGGACAGAGGGAGACGAGGGTGTAAGAGCCGTCATAGTGGATTTTGTGTCTGTCACAGTGGTAGTAGAGGTTAAGTCAGTGGTGGAACGTGTTACAGTGCTGGTGGGAATGTTGGGGTAAGTAGTCTCCGATGTAGGTGTCGACCTGGTGTTTGTAGTAGGGTGTGTGGTAAGCAAGGTAGACTGAGGGGTGGTGAATGTCTGCGTGGTCCCACTGGTGAGCTGTTCTGTGCTTGGAACAGGTGTGGAGGATGCAGTCGTACTAGTGGGTGATGTTGAAACATTGGTGGTGGTGGGAGGGGAGCTGGTGGTGGCCCGAAAAGTCACTGTATTTGTAGGAGTGGTTGAATAGGTGATGGGGGGAGTAGAAGTAATGTCTGTCATGAGAGATTCTGTGGAAACATGGGTGGTGGGAGTCAGCGAGGTTTTCACGGTGGATGTGGCTCTAGGGCTGGTGAGGGTTACTGAGCCTGTGGGAGTGGGTGCTCCAGTGGACGTAGATTTTTCCATAATTGTGGGTGTTGTGAGTGTGTTGGTGGAGGTGAGTGTGGGGATGGATCCAGCTGGTGTGTGCAGTGTGTGGGTGGTGGGCGAAGTAGAGGAGACAGTCTCTGTGGGAGTGGTGCTATGAGTCGTGGAAGAGGGGAATACAGAGGTGACTGGAATTTCGGTAGTGAGAGAACTTGTCGGAAGGTTCTCAGTACTTGTGAGAGTAGTTGTCACAGTGGGAGTTGTGGTTGGGCTTCTGTTAAGAAGGGATGTGATTTCTGTATTCTGGACGGTTGGAGATGATGGGCTGATGTTTGTGAAGGTTGCTGAGGAACTGGGAACAGTAGGTGTTGAGGTGAGGTCTGTCAACATAGTCAATACACCTGTGGTGCCCTGGGATGAGGGGGTGAGGGTTGTCAGTGTTGGGGTAGGAATATCTGAACTCAGAGTAGAAGGGGTCACCATTGTGGAAGTGACCACGGTGCTCCCTGTAGTGGTAGGTGAGGTGATGGCAATGGTGGGCATGCCCACTGTGGAGTAGACGTCTGAGGAAGTGAAGCTGGGAGTGCTATGTGGGGTGGACTGGGTCACTGCTGTGACCAAGTGTATGGTAGCAGTCCTCACTGTTTCTGTGGTCGGGACAGAGGGAGATGAAGGTGTAAGAGCCGTCATAGTGGATTTTGTGTCTGTCACAGTAGTGGTAGAGGTGATGTCAGTGGTGGAGTGTGTGACAGTGCTGGTGGGAAGGTTGGGGTAGGTGGTCTCCGTTGCAGGTGTCGACCTGGTGTTTGTAGTAGGGTGTGTGGTAAGCAAGGTAGACTGAGGGGTGGTGAATGTCTGCGCGGTCCCACTGGTGAGCTGTTCTGTGCTTGGAACAGGTGTGGAAGATGCGGTCGTACTGGTAGGTGATGTTAAAACATTGGTGGTGGTGGGAGGGGAGCTGGTGGTGGCCGGGGGAGTCACTGTGTTTGTAGGAGTGGTTGAATAGGTGATGGGGGGAGTAGAAGTAATATCTGTCGTGAGAAATTCTGTGGAAACATGGGTGGTGGGAGTCAGCGAGGTTTTCACGGTGGATGTGGCTCTAGGGCTGGTTCCGGTCGCTGGGCCTGTGGCTGTGGGTGCTCCAGTGGACAGAGGTGTTTCCGTAGTAGTGGGTGTTGTGAGTGTGTTGGTAGTGGTGAGTGTGGGGATGGATCCAGCTGGTGTGTGCAGTGTGTGGGTGGTGGCCAAAGTTGAGGATACCGTCTCTGTGAGAGTGGTTCTCTCAGTTGTGAAAGAGGGGAGAGCAGAGGTGACTGGAATTTCGGTAGTGAGAGAACTTGTCGGAAGGTTCTCAGTACTTGTGAGAGTAGTTGTCACAGTGGGAGTTGTGGTTGGGCTTGTGCTAACCAGGGATGTGATTTCTGTATTCTGGACGATTGGAGATGATGGGCTGATGTTTGTGAAGGTTGCTGAGGAACTGGGAACAGTGGGTGTTGAGGTGAGGTCTGTCAACATAGTCAATACACCTGTGGTGCCCTGGGATGAGGGGGTGAGGGTTGTCAGTGTTGGGGTAGGAATATCTGAACTCAGAGTAGAAGGGGTCACCATTGTGGAAGTGACCACGGTGCTCCCTGTAGTGGAAGGTGAGGTGATGGCAGTGGTGGCCGTGCTGACTGTGGAGTAGACGTCTGAGGAGGTGAAGCTGGGAGTGCTATGTGGGGTGGACAGGGTCACTGTTGTGACCAAGTGTGTGGTAGCAGTCTTCGCTGTTTCTGTTGTTGGGACAGAGGGAGACGAGGGTGTAAGAGCCGTCATAGTGGATTTTGTGTCTGTCACAGTGGTGGTAGAGGTGATGTCAGTGGTGGAGTGTGTGACAGTGCTGGTGGGAAGGTTGGGGTAGGTGGTCTCCGTTGCAGGTGTCGACCTGGTGTTTGTAGTAGGGTGTGTGGTAAGCAAGGTAGACTGAGGGGTGGTGAATGTCTGCGTGGTCCCACTGGTGAGCTGTTCTGTGCTTGGAACAGGTGTGGAAGATGCTGTCATACTGGTAGGTGATGTTAAAACATTGGTGGGGGTGGGAGGGGAGCTGGTGGTGGTCCAGGAAGTCACTGTGTTTGCAAGAGTGTTTGAATAGGTGATGGGGGGAGTAGAAGTAATATCTGTTATGAGAAATTCTGTGGAAACATGGGTGGTGGGAGTCAGTGAGGTTTTCACGGTGGATGTGGCTCTAGGGCTGGTTCCGGTCACTGGGCCTGTGGGTGTGGGTGCTCCAGTGGACGGAGATGTTTCCGCAGTTGTGGGTGTTGTGAGTGTGTTGGTGGAGGTGAGTGTGGGGATGGATCCAGCTGTTGTGTGCAGTGTGTGGGTGGTGGCTGAAGTGGAGGAGACAGTCTCTGAGGGAGTGGTGCTGTCAGTCGTGGAAGAGGGGAAGGCAGAGGTGACTGGAATTTCCGTAGTGAGAGAACCTGTCGGAAGGTTCTCAGTACTTGTGAGAGTAGTTGTCACAGTGGGAGTTGTGGTTGGGCTTGTGCTAACAAGGGATGTGATTTCTGTATTCTGGACGGTTGGAGATGATGGGCTGATGTTTGTGAAGGTTGCTGAGGTACTGGGTGCAGTGGGGGTTGAGCTCAGGTCTGTGATCGTAGTCTGTGTATTAGTGGTCCTCACAGATGTGGGGGTGACTGGTGGTGTTATTATAGGAATGTTTGTGCCAGAAGTCTGTGTGATTTGGGTTGTGGATGTCTCCCGGACAATCAAGGTTGTTGCAGCTGAGGTTAGGGCAGTGGGTGAGATTTTTGTAGATGCAGAAGACGGAATCCCACTAGTGGGTATCGTTAAGGTGCTGGTTGTCGTTGGGGTATAGCTGTTGGCTGTGGAAGAACTGCCACTATTGGTGGGTGTGGTTGATGAAATGAAGGGGGAAGTAGGTATGAGTTCCGGGGTGAGAGTTTTTTGAGTGTCAGTTGTGGATGTAGCAGGTGTTGTTAGTACCCTGGTAGAGGTGGTGGAGTGGGTTGTGGCGGTTTCTGTTCTCAATGTCCCACTGGTGTTAGGAAACGAAGTTGGCATCATGGCCGTTGTGGTCAGGGGGGTCCTGGTGGTGGGTGAAGATCTGTCATTAGTTCCTGTTGTTAAGAAGGGTTTTGTAGTATCTAGAGAAGAGGTAGTGGCAGAGACGGGAGTAATTTCTGGGGTGGGGGACTTGGTTGTATGGACAGCTGCAGGGGTCAGGGTCGTCCTTCTTGTGGTTCCAGTTGTAGAGGAAATCATGGTGTGGAGGGTCGTGTCCGTGGCTGTAGCCGAGGAGGAGGGTGGGGCTGTGGCAGTGCTTGTGGTGGGAGAAGATGTGACGGCTGAGGTCACTTTCTCAGTGGTGGTAATAGAGGAAGTGCTGATGACAGTTGTGGCTGGCCTCTGTGTCACGGGACTGGAGGTGTAAGAGCTGGTGAAGGACGCCTGGGTCACAGTCACACAGGTGGTGGTGGGGTAGGATGTGGTGACTATGAAACTCGTTGGATATACGCACTCCGTGGTGGCTGCATAGACAAAGACGGTGGGTGGGGCGGTTTCAACCTTGAAGACAAACTTGGACGGGGGGATTGTTGAGGTGTTGGAACGGATGGGAGATTTGATCAATGTCTCAGAAATGGGCTTATCATGAGGGGAGGTGGTGAGAGGGGTGGGTGTGTTTTCCTTATTGCCAGGAGCGGGAGAGGAGGACGGGGTGGAACTGAGTGCAGCGTGGGCTGCATCTGTCCTGGGGGGAAGTGTGTGGGAGGTGGCCGTGGCCGTGGAAAAGGTTCCTGTAGTGGTGGGAGAACAGAGGAATGCGCTGGTGAATCTGCAGGCCATCTTGTCACAGCATACCACACAGGTTACCCATCACCCCACGTTACAGACACATGTCACAGAGGGTAGGAAGTGCCATGTCACGCCCCCACCCAAGGCAGTTTGGAGCCCACCTACTCCGTTCTGGAACCCACCTACCGTCTGATATCTGGGGAGCAGTGGGGGGGCCCTCAGCCCCTCCCTGGCCTTGTCTGTGTGGCAGCCCTCCTGTGCTCCCCTCTGCCTGCTCCTCCCTCTCGTCCCCCTACTGCTTGGAGTACCCCCCCCTGCCCTCTGCTGGGAGAGAGAACCCAGCCAAGGCCCCACCAGGGGACAAGCGGCCATAGGGGGAAGCTGTGTAGAGAACACCAAAGGGGAAAAGAGACAGAGCTCAGCCTTTGCTGGGGTTGAGGGACATGGACCCAGGACCACACTGAGAGGCCGACAGATGGGACAGAGAAGGAAGCTTCCAGAAAAAGCTGCGTCAGCAGGCAGGCTTGAGTCCCCAAGACCTTAAGGTTTAGTGGTGAGTGTTAATCACAATAATAGACATTTTATATAACTATTCTGTTTCAGCCACTGGATTAGTTAGTATACCAACTTGAAGCCCCTCACTCTAGAGATATCAGGGAGCTGGCTGTGCCAGGGGTGAGGGGACAGAGGAAGGCGGAGGCAGCCCGATGGAAGCGCAGGGAGGGCGAGGCCAGTGTGGGCGACTCAAGGGCCAAAGCCGGAAGAGCACTCCTCTGGGGAGAGGTGACTCCCACCCCCCCCATTCTACATTCCCCTGTTTGTCCCTACCACCCGCTCAGCGGACAGAGCCACAGCTGTCCTTGTCCCCTCCCAACTCGGTTCTCCTGCACCCTGAGCTCGGAGCCGCGCCTCCTCCGCTCCCTGAGACCCTGGAGCCACCCTCCACACCCCAGCCCCCAAGTATCAATAAGGTCCCTCCAGCCCCTCCCACCTCTCCCCTCACCTGTGGCCCCTGGGGAGCCCCTGAGCATCCAGAGGAGGCCGAGGAGCCCAAGCAGCTGCATGGGCCTGGTGGGCAGGGCAGCCGGAGGGGCTGGGGCAGAGCCAGCACCAGAACAGGGACAGCAGCAGGGAGTCAGCACCCAGGTCAGAGTGAAAGTGATGGTTACCTGCTCTGCTAGGTGTGACAGCCAAGCACAGCCTCACCTTTGCCCCACCCCACCTCACCCCTTTTCTCCCCACCCCCAAGTGCTGTGGGACACAAGCCTGGGGTGTCAGGCAGGAGAGCAGCTGGTGGCCCAGCCCCCAGCCTGCCTGTCCCCAGGTGCCTTCCCTGGAGGCTGCCCTTCCTCCCCCCCGACTCCCACCCCAATGAAGATACACTTGGCAAGGGCTTGGACTCTGGAGTGTGGCCTGGCTCCTGCAGCCTCTACTTAGTTTCGGTTCCTCCTGCTGGGGCCGGGGTGGTAGAACTTGCAACTTGCTCTCCTCAGCTCCCGCCTGTCCCTGTCTTGCTGTCTCCCTAGCCTGCCAACAGCAGGACCCCACAGCCAGACAAAGTAACACAGAAATCAATCAGAAGTCATTTTAATATCTGAAGAGGCAAAGCAGGTCCCAGAATAGGCAATACAGATGACCAAAGGAAACAAACAAAAGTACAAGTTTTGACTTAGCAAATTTGTTGACCTTCACAGATAACCAGTTGCTTCCTAGCAACTATCGGGAAGTTTGAGTCCATGCAGCCTGGGCAGGTGTGAAGAAGAAACGTTCTTCCCCAGCTGATGGGAGTGTGAGTGGGTTGGGTTGCTTTAAAAGGACAATTTGATGGGATCCATTAAAATTTTAAATGCATGCCCTAGGACCACCATCCCACCCTCCATCTCTGTGTCCAAAAAGCACCTCAAGGAGGCGTTCACGAGGATGTTTATTGCCGACCACTTTATTGCAATTCCATTGGAAACTGGAAACAACCCAAACTGGATTGTTTCAATCCAGAAAGACTAGGGGTTAGTCAAGCTATGGAACACTGCTGAAGTCAGAAAGAATGGTATTATAATGGAGAGACACCTGCAATGTCTTGTTATGTGAAAGCAATAACATAGTTTGGTTGGACACAGGGCACACATACATATACATATATGTATAAGGGTTTTCACACTTTGGAAGGGGGGTCACCTACCCAGCAGCAAGTTAGATTAGCTCTGAGAAGCAAGACAGGGAATTTTCGTCCTTTCTCAACTGTGCTAAGCCTTGGCCTGTGCAGACTTGAAGGAACACTGACACACTTTCTAACAGCCCAAGCCCCCAGCCCTAGGATGACCCCAGCCTCCCTTAAAGTGCGTGCCTGAGAAAGTTCAAGGCTGCCAGAAGAATTTCCTGGTTTTCCAGCGAACAGCTGAGGACAGCGCCCTCCCAGCTTGGCAGCAGGGGAGGAGTCTAACTTCCGTAAGGCAGAAGGGTTTCCGCAAGAGCCACCCCCTCTTCCTGCTTTTTGTGACTTTTCACTTCCCTGCCTCTACCGATCTCCCCACCCCCTCCCCATTTCCACTTTCTACCTTTAAGACACTCCGTCACCTCTGTACAGGTCAAAGTTCAGTTCACACTGATCCTTCTTGTTGCACTAGTTACTATTGATTAAATCTGTCCTTAGCACTTTACCTAGCCTCGGGCTTTGCTTATCTCTGACAACTTGGAGACTATGTTATGTGCTTGAAGGTAATGGAAAAATCACTTTAAACCTCAAATAACGTGGGCTGCTGCCTCATCCACTACAAAGCCCAAGTTCAGCCAAGACGTGACTTTCACATGATGGGAATTCAGACCAGGAGGTGACCTCAGCCTTGGCACAGGGGGACACAACCAGAGAGCTTGTTAGGGGGAGCAGAGGGGACACGAGGGAGGTGCAGGAAGGACTACATCCTGGGGGAGCATTTCAAGGCAGAAGGCAGAGTGCCAGCCTCACCACAATTGGGGGTTTCTCTGAAAAAATATAAAATTATGAACATAAAATTAGGTCTGATCCTCACTCAGGGAAGAAGCTTTGCAGAGAGGAACGCTGCAAATCCTCTCTTCCCAGAGGGCCCGAGCCTGGGAAGGGCCAGGAGTCACAAAGGCAGCCAGTGAACTCTGAGGCCCGGAGGTCCTTGAGGGGCTGTGGCTGTCCCTCTCACATCTTTGGGGTGTCCCTCTACCCCCCGCCGGCTTTATCCAGAGTCCCTGGAGGAAGCCCAAAGGAAAGGCTTGGTGCATCCCCACCAAGCGATGGTGGCTGCTCCGAGACTGAAACCTGGGAAATATATGATATTGACCTGGCCTCAGAGGGTGCCCAGCCAAGTTGGGGAAGTAGGTGGAGGAATAAAAAGAGAAAGTGTCCAGATGAGGTAGTTCTGGCAGCCAAACAATGACACTACTGGCACAGCTCAGTGGGGAGAGAAGACAGGGGTCTGGGCCACTCTTAGGGTCCTCCTCATCAATTCTGTAACACTTTTGACCAATTTGCCCAGTATTCAGATCTTTGTTTTCAAAAAGTTTTGTTGCCTGTGTTCCCAGCTACTCAGAAGGCAGAGGCAGGAGGATTTCTTGAGCCCAGGAGTTTGAGGCTGCAGTGAGCTATGATGATGCCACGGCACTCCTGCCTGGGCAGCAGAGCGAGACCCTCTCTCTAAAAAAAAGAAAGAAAGAAAGTGTTGTTGCTGTTTTTCAGAGCAGTCTCCATGGAGACCACTGGAGCTGCGTGGCCAAGCCTCAGGGCTGCCCAAGACACTGCAAACAAAGCTGGGCTATCAAACACCGTGAAATGCTGTCACTGTGCAGGGAATGCAAACTTGAAGGGGTCCCTGTTGTAAGGAGCACCCTGCTCCCTCTCCTTCGTCCCTTCTCTTTCATGCCCCTCCTCCCCTCCAGCCACCAGGCCTCCTGGCCTCAGGCTTTGCCCACCTCCTACCCGGCAAATGCCCTCTCTATCTCCCTGCCGCTTCCTCTCAGCCTTGAAAATCCACCCATCCTGTACAGTTCTACACCCTCCTCACCTCTGCCAGGAAGGCAGGTGGAATCAGGGCGTGACTTCTCTCACTGTGAAATCAATGGTGTTAATTACCAGTATCTCTCCCATGCCACTGACTTAGCATTTACTGGCTGGGAGCACAGTACTTTGAACGCCTGCCCAGAAAGGAGAGGGAAACATGACATCTTTGCACTCTGAGCTGGGGCAGTGGCCACTCCGCCTCCAGAGCCAGGGGAGCCCCAGCCCCACTCAGGGAGGAGGTGGACAAGCTGAGACTGTGGGGGGTCCTCTTGCTGCTGTCCAGAAACACCCCCATGCCCACGTGGGTGTGCGGGAGAAGACGGAAGAGAAAGAGTGCTCTACAGAGTTGAGAGGCACTGCTGTGAGTGTCAGAGGCAGCCTGTCTGTAGGCTGCCCACGCACAGCTGAGACTCAGAGGTGGCTCCAGACATTAATGCAGTCCCAGCCAGAGCTCAAGACAGACAAGAGGGCTTCTGGGGAGAAGGAAGGGGTAGACGTGGCAAGACCAGAGCTGAGGCTGGAGCTGGTGGCCCAATCATCAGTGACACCCGCCTGGCACCTCACTCCACAGTCAGGTGACACTAAGTGGGGTTCATGGGAAGTCAGTGGGAAGGCACTGGCCCATCTCCAAGGACTCACTGTCATCACAGGTACCTGCAGGAAGATGTAACTCCAGGAAAGTACAGGCTAGGACCATCCCTCAAATGTCAAGGACTAGGGACAACATGTCAAAAGCAGGGCCAGGGAATAGGCCACTCCTTCTCCCCCACCCCTAGGAGTGGAGGTGGGGGGAATTGGGAATGTTGGGCCACTGTGTGATTATCTGAATAGTAGCTGCAGTTGTCACAGGCGGTGTCAGGTGCTGGGAGTCAGGGGAGCAGTCTCTGAAGTCATGGTTGGGGGAGTGTACTGGTTGGTAGGGGGCACTGATCTGCTACTGGCAGATGAAAAGCTGCTACTTGGCTTTGAGACCAAAGAGAGGGTATAGCAGTCAGGAGGTGTCAGGTTATGCTGAGGTAACAAGCAATCCTAAAGGCTCTGTGGCCGACAATAGCAGAGGTTTATTTCTCACTCCCGCTACTTGGCCATCTCAATGTCTGTGCCACCCTCCAACGCTTTTCACTCTGGGACCCAGGCTGGTGGAGCACACCCTGTGGGGAACATTGCCAGTCTCAAGGCAGTGGAAAGCGATAGATGGCCAAACCACTAGCTGGCTCCCAAAGCTTCTTTCCAGAGACGACGACGTGTGTCCCTTCCACCCACACTTTATTGGCCAAACCAAGTCACATGGTCACCCTGCGTATATTAATAAAATACTATCAGGGAGAGGCCCTGCAAGGCAGGCAGGGAGGTGTGATCCACCCCAGGGAGGGAAAGTAGTATTGTCAACAATAACACAATCTAGGACAGCTGGGATCCTGGCAGGCTTATGCTAATCAAGATTCCCTCAGGGACACTGGCAGGCAGGATGGAACCCCTGGTGGGTCTTTGTGTGCCCTGCAAATGGAGATGGTCTCTGAGATGCTAGAATTAATTAAGAGGCTCAGTTGGGGTGCTGGTGGGCTGAACCCAGGATTCCAGGATGTTGAGAACTGCCTGGAGGTTAAGGAGAGTAAACCCCAGTACTGGAGAGATTGGACACTGTTGCATGTTAGGAAAGGGAAGTGTCCTCCCAGGACTGGGGAGATCTGGCGGGTGCTTCTACAAGTATTGGAAGTGGCTCCTGTCAATAGGAAGGAGGTAGTTGCAGCACAGGGTCAGGGTCCTTCTTCTAGACATGGAGAGGTGTGAGAAGCAGAGATGGTAACAACTGGTGTCACTTCTGGACACTGTAGAGAGATGAGACAGTGACGTTTCAGTACTAGTAGGAGATGATAGAATGTGATATTTCACATCTTAAGATCAAGGTAGGGTAATATCGAGAAGAAAAATCAATTCACAGAGGAATATATGCAGTATAATAACTCTATATGAGTTTTTAAAAGGCTAATCTAAGCAATATTTTTATTAGGGGTACATATATATATATATAGTAATACCACAAAGAAAATCAAAGTAGCTATTAATAAAAAATTCAGGATAGCAGTTCTAAATTACATGATGTTTAATTTCCTAAGATTGGTGGTGGGTAAATGGACATTCTTTTTTATTCCTTAATCAGTTTGCATGTTTTCCACACTTTTGTATGCATAATATAGTTCTCAATAAAAAAATAATTGAAAGGACTAGACAGTAGCATCATATATTCTAAACAATCACCCACTCAAGCTATTTTTATCAAAATCAAAACTAAAACCAAAACCAAGACCAAGACAGGGTGCTCACAGTTGACATTATTATTTCAACATTATTTGGGAGGGTTTTGGCTAATGTATAAGGCAAACATAAAAAGAAATACTTGGCATAAATAATAGAGAAAAGTTAAATTTTCCCATTTTTGCTGATGAAATTGTTGTATAAATAGAAAATCCAAAAGATGCTAGTTGGGGAAAAAAACTACTATATTAATGGAGGCCTTGATAAGGTAGCTGGATATAACATAAAATAAATAAATAATTTTCCATTCTAGAAATAACCAGCTAGAAATGGACATTGGAAGAAATGTTCCATTCACAATAGAAACTCAAGTGGATGAATATTTAGAGATAAATTTAACAGAAAGAACATATATTAGAAAATCTATAACATTTTTACTCAAAGGCATAAAGCCTTTGAAAGGATATACCAAGTTCTCAGGTATAAAGATTTTTATAACACAAATATGTCTAGTCTTCTGAAAGTAATGTATACATTTAATGCAAGTTTAATTAAAATCACAACAGGGTTGAATTTTTAAAATGGCTACAATTATCATAAAGCTTGTATAGAAAAATAAATGTCTAAGAATATAGAAGAAAATTGTGAAAAATAATGGCAAAGGAGCTTGTCTTGTAATATGTTAAAACATGCTAAAAAAATTAAAATAAAAATAAAACATGCTATAAAACTCCTGCAATCCACACAGTATGATACTGCCATAAGAATAAACAAGGGCGGGAGGGGTGGCTCATGCCTGTAATCCTAGCACTCTGGGAGGCCAAGGAGGGAGGATCCCTTGAGGTCAGGAGTTCCAGACCAGCCTGAGCAAAAGTGAGACCCCGTCTCTACTAAAAATAGAAAACATTAGCCGGGCGTGGTGGTGCACACCTATAGTCCTAGCTACTCAGGAGGCTGAGGCAGGAGGATCACTTGAGCCCAGGAGTTTGAGGTTGCTGTGAGCTAGGCTGATGTCACAGCACTCTAGCCCGGCCAGGTGACAGAGTGAGACTCTGTCTCAGAAAAAAAATAGAATAAACAATAGATCTATGAAACAGAATGCAAAAACCATACATAGATCTCATTATTTTAATATACAACAAAGGCGGAACTTAATTCAGATGAAAGAATGGTTTATTTAATAACACAACTGACTACATAGCAGAAAATAAAGTTGGATCTTTATCTTACAACATTAAATTTTGAAGCAAAGTTAATGAAAGACATAAGAAAAAAAAACACTTGAAAATCCTAGTGGAAAATTTAGGAGACTATATGTATAATTTTGGAGCAGAGGAGACTATTTTAATCAAAGCCAGAAGCCCAAAAGCTATAAAAATAAAAGTAGACATATCCTACTGCATAAAAAAGTAACTTTTAAAAATAAATAAATAAGGGCCGGGCGCGGTGGCTCACGCCTGTAATCCTAGCACTCTGGGAGGCCGAGGCGGGTGGATTGCTCGAGGTCAGGAGTTCGAAACCAGCCTGAGCAAGAGCGAGACCCCATCTCTACCATAAATAGAAAGAAATTAATTGGCCAACTAAT
Source organism: Mirza zaza (assembly GCA_008750895.1). Lineage (NCBI taxonomy): Eukaryota > Metazoa > Chordata > Mammalia > Primates > Cheirogaleidae > Mirza > Mirza zaza. The sequence goes on from VSMD01044365.1 coordinate 31,345, forward strand.
AAATATAGAAAAAATTAGCCGGGCATGGTGGCGCATGCCTGTAGTCCCAGCTACTCGGGAGGCTGAGGCAGCAGGATTGCTTGAGCCCAGGAGTGTGAGGTTGCTGTGAGCTAGGCTGACGCCACGGCACTCACTCTAGCCTGCGCAACAAAGTGAGACTCTGTCTCAAAATAAATAAATAAATAAATAAAAAGTAACTTTTTATAGGGGAAATGTACCAAAACAATACAGAGTAGACCAAGAATAAATTGGGGGAAATTATTTGCAATGCAAATGATATATAAAGGGTTAATGTCTGTAATATACAAATAGCATGTACAAATTTATATTTTAAAAACCCAAGTTGTTCAACCCTATCCTCATGAGCACTATATATTTAATGCCTCCTCCTGAGATACTTTCAGGTTTCACAATATAATTTTGTTGGTTATTTAAGGGTCTTGTAGTATGTTTATGATATAGGAATCACAGGTAAAATGTTTTTCAATATAGTTTTTCCAACTTCTGTTTCCATGTGAAATTTGTTCTACCTAAAGTCTTTTTTTTCTTTAATCTCTCTCTCTCTCTCTCTCTCTCTCTCTCTCTGTCCTTCCTTGTTGAGCACAAAATCTTCAGGAACCTAAGATTACAAAGGCGCGTTGTCAAGTGGCAGCCGTTCTGTTTTTCACTTTCTTATCTGCAGTTTCATTTATCACCACTGCTTTCATGCAGTTCCTGGGAATTCAGCTCATCCCGTGCTTTATGATTTAATGCAAACACCCTAGCTGGAGACAAGAAAGTAGGGGCAGAAGGGCGGGGAGGGGAGAGCAAGAGCTTGCCAGTTTCTGTTTGCCATATGCCAATATGCTACCTTCTGCTCCTAAGGAGGACTAATAACCTCATCAGTTAATAACCTCATCAGTTAAGTATGAGACTTATTCTCTTAGAAGGAGCGCTCACATTAAATTAGAGTAATAAATGCCACTATTTATGGATTTACGGCATTTAAAAAAACTCACAGAAAGCTTGTGCAAACATTTCCTATATGGTAATTGTTTTCCAAGGCTTACATAAAAGGAAGCCCAGGTCAGCTTGAGGATTTTTCTAAAGGTTCAGCAAAGAAATATCGAATCAGGGAAATTGGGTCTTACCTTTCTCTGATGTTAATTTCTTCTCTCTTATCCCATCTTCTTTTTTTTTTCTTTTCTTTTTTTTTTTTTTTTTTTTTGAGACAGAGTCTCACTCTGTTGCCTGAGCTAGAATGCCGTGGCGTCAGCCTAGCTCACAGCAACCTCTAACTCCTGGGCTCAAGCAATCCTCCTGCCTCAGCCTCCCAAGTAGCTGGGACTACAGGCATGTGTCACCATGCCCGGCTAATTTTTTCTATATGTTTTTAGTTGGCCAATTAATTTCTTTCTATTTTTTTAGTAGAGACGGGGTCTCACTCTTGCTCAGGCTGGTTTTGAACTCCTGACCTTGAGCAATCCCCCTGCCTTAGCCTCCCAGAGTGCTAGGATTACAAGCGTGAGCCACCACGCCTGGCCTTACCCCATCTTCTTCCTGCAGTCTGGTGCATCAGAAAGTTCTGTTAACAACAGCCTCCCTTGTCCAGTCTATCTGGAGCAACCGTTGCCCTTCTATAAATACCAAGGGTGCCATTAGACTGCTCCTTATAGTGCAAACAGAATACCAGACAGTAAGCACTTGCTTAAAGCATGATTGAAGCTTTGGACCAAAATAAATGAAACAGAAAGATGGATTTGCTGAGAAGCAGAGCCCATAAGCTGCCACTATCGGTGTTTACTTCTCATTAATTATAGCTGTGCTGTGTCCAAACTCTTTTCTTGTTGTTGTTTTGTTTTCTGCTTGATAAAGTTGCTTCTAAAAAAGTATATATTTATAAGTACAAGTTTTCCCTTAACTTTTTTTATTTATTTGCTTGTTTAAGCAATTAATGCGTAATTCACCTTTCTGCTTTGGAGAAACTCAGTTCTTGCTGAGGTTGTTTGTTAGTTTGTTTGTTTTCTTCCAATCCTGCTATATGCATCAACCCCCAACTCCAATCATGCTAGTAAATGCTTTTCCCCAAAATCTCACGAATATTTTAGAAGGTAAAACCAGTTTTTACCATGGGTGATCTTAAAGAGTACACTCACGGCCTGGGCAAGATAGCAAGACCACATCTCTACAAAAAAAAATTTTAATTAGCCTGGCATTGTGGCACATGCCTATAGTCCTAGCTACTTGATAGGCTGAGGCAGGAGGATCACTTGAGCCCAGGTGTTTGAGGTTGCAGTGAGCTATCACGCCACTGCACTCCAGCCTGGGTGACAAAGTAAAACTTTGTTTTGTTTATATATAATAAAATAAAACAGGTATGGGCGTGGTGGCTCATATCTATAATCCCAGCACTTTGGGAGACTGAGGCAAAAGGATGGCTTGAGGCCAGGAGTTTGAGACCAGCCTAGGCAACATAGCAAGACTTTGTCTCTATGAAAAACAATTAGTTTTTAAATTAGCCAGGCATGGTGGCCTGTGCCTGTGGTCCCAGCTACTCAGGAGACAGAGCCAGGAGGATCTCTTGAGCCCTTGGCCAATTTAGTTCTACTTTTATGATATGAATGAATGCCATATTTTAAAAAATATTACAAGGTCCAACATAATTTTTATACTTTATACTACAGGAAATTTAGTTTAATGAGATTAAAATAAAGCATTGTTGATTGGATTATTAAAAGCAAGTCACTAAAAATTCCTCTACTAAAGAATGCCCACTGGCCAGGCACGGTGGCTCACACCTATAATCCTAGCACTCTGGGAGGCCAAGGTGGGATGATCAATTGAGGTCAGGAGTTCAAGACCAGCCTGAGCAAGAGCAAGAGTCCATCTCTAATAAAAAATAGAAAACAAATTAGCTAGGCTACTAAAAATAGAAAAAACTAGCTGGACGTGGCGGCACATATCTGTAGTCCCAGTCAGGAGGCTAAGGCTGGAGGATCGCTCGAGCCTAGGGGTGTAAAGTTGCTGTAGGATAGGCTGACACCACAGCACTCTAGCCCGGGCAACAGAGTGAGACTCTGTCTTAAAAAAAAAAAAAAAAAAAAGAATCCCTACTGGTAGTGCTAGTCTTTCCTACAGAAAGATCTAAGCTCATTAATATGACTGAGTGGCTTAGCAAACATGTAAGGGAAAAATAACACCAGTGTACACAAACTCTTCCAGAAAACAGAAGGAACACCTCCCAACTTAATTTATGAGCCCAGCATAACAAACCCAGACAGAGACATTATGAGAAAACTACAGACCAATTTCTTGAACACATATAGATACAAAAATCCTCAAGAAAATATGAATGAATAAAATTTGACAACACATAAAAATAATACATCAAGACCAAGTGGGGTTAATCCCAACATCAAGAGCAAGTGGGGTTAATCCCAGCAATGCAAAGCTGGTTAAACATTCGAAATAGATCAATGCAATGTACTATGTCAACAGACTAAGGAAGAAAAACCACATGATCATCTCTACAGCACTGGAGAAAGCTCAATATCCATTCCTGATAACAACTCTCAGCAAACTAGCAGTAGGGGAACTTCCTCAATCTATGAAAGGGTAGTTATAAAAATAAAACCAGCAAAGCGCCTTATTCTGTTCAGGCCACTATAACAAAATACCAGCAACAGAAATTTATTCTCATAGTTCTAGAGGCTGAAAAGTCAATGATCAAGGCAGATTTGGTGTCTGGAGATGGTCTACTTTCTGCCTTATAGACAGTGCCTTCTTGCTGTGCCTTCACATGGTAGAAGGGCAAGGATGTCTCTGGGGTCTCTTTTGTAAGGGCACTAATCCTGTTCTTGAGAGCTCCACCACCACAGTCTAATCACCTCCCAAAGGCCCCACCTCCTAATACCATGGCCTTGGAATTTAGGATTTCGACATAGAGATTTGGAGGAGACACAACATTTGGACTCTAACCCTGAGTCCATCTGTAAAGCTAAGATCATAAGTAGGTTTTTGAGGACAGTTCTTAGTTATGTCAAGAATAATCTTGCATGCTCTTTGATTTTGGAGAGAAAAGAAAAGAAAAAAATATATAAAAAATAAGGCAAAATAAATATTTAACTTACAAAAAAGCAAGAGAAAAAAAGAGAGAAAAAAAAGAATAATCTTGCATATAGTATTTCTCACACATTCCTACTGTCCATTAAAACCATACTGATTAGGTTGTAACCAGCATTGTGATATATTCTCTACATATATTGCTCAAAATGAATTACTGACTTAGTGGTACCCCTGCACTCATAGTAGAAGGAAGGAGGGAAGGAAGGAAAGAACGAAGGAACGAAGGAGACAAAGGATAACTCAATAGAAACACAGACAAAGGATACAAATAAATAATTTATAAAAGGAATTTGAATAGCCAATAAATGTATGAAAGTGCCTCAACCTCCCAGTGGCAGAGAAATGCAAGTTAAAATAACAGAAATTACTTTACACCCATCAGACTACTGGTGAAAATTTGGAGGAAAAGTTACTCCCACACATTGTAGGTGGAGAAATATGAATTTTTCAGCTTTTGCTGAAAGAAATCTAACAATTAAAATAAAAATTACACATACCCTTCCACACAACTATCCCACTCCTGGGAATCTGTTCTGTAAAAATAAAAGCCATAATATATGGCTTGCTAGGCAAAGTCATTTATTGTATTGTAGTGATTAAAAAGTCAGAAAATGAAGCTGCATCTATAAGAGAATAGTTGGCCGGGTGTGGTGGCTCACGCCTGTAATCCTAGCACTCTGAGAGGCCGAGGCAGGATTGCTCAAGGTCAGGAGTTCGAAACAAGCCTGAGTGAGACCCCATCTCTACTAAAAATAGAAATAAATTACTTGACCAACTAAAAATATATATACAAAAAATCAGCCAGGCATAGTGGCGCATGCCTGTAGTCCCAGCTACTCGGGAGACTGAGGCAGCAGGATTGCTTGAGACCAGGAGATTGAGGTTGCTGTGAGCTAGGCTGACGCCACGGCACTCACTCTAGCCTGGGCAACAAAGTGAGACTCTGTCTCAAAAAAAAAAAAAATAAGAGATAGTTGAACAAGTTGTGGAATGATTACACAATGAAATATTATACAGGTATTTAATATAAAGAATAATGTGGGTCAGGTGTGATGGCTCACCTCTGTAATCTCAGCACTTTGGGAGGCCAAGGTAGGAGGATCACTTGAGCTCAGGAGTTTGAGACCAGCCTGGGCAACATAGGGAAACCCATGTATACAAAAAATTTTAAAAATCAGCTAGGTGTGTTGCTGTGTGCCTATAGGCTCAGCTACTCAAGAGGCTGAGGAAGGAGGATAACTTGAGCCCAATATTATGGTCTAAAGTGTGAGAAAAGACCACCTTAGAAACCGAATTGGGTCAAATTGTTAGTCTTTATTTACTGGCCAGGACTACTCTTGTCCTGCAGAGTGGCAGGCACAGAAAAGTAGTGATGAGCCAAAAAAAAACTGCCCCTTTTAAAGACAAAAAACACACTCTAAAAAATCATCTAATTGTTTAAGCACAGTCACAGGGGGCTTACGTGACCAGAGGCACATAAGTGAGGGTGTTGTTTTTTACATTTTATCATGTTCTCTCTAGATGGCCGGAGCCCCGGGCCAGCCTTGAGCCCCTGAGCCAAGAACTATCTCAAAGCAAGCCGTTACAGAAGCAGATAGCTGTCAGTTAGTCTGGGGTACAGTAAAATGTTACAACATGCGGCTGGCAGAATATGCATTTAGTTACAAGTGGATTGCTTTGCTTTCTTCTACAACCAGACCCTTATTTTAGCTGACGGCAACACCCAGGAGTATGAGGTTGGAGGGAGCTCTGATGATGCCACTGCACTCTAGTCTAGGCAACAGAGCAAGACCCTGTCTCAAAAAAAAAAAAAAAGTATATATAATTTTTAAATTACCTTTTATTTCCTCCCTTCCTTTTTTTTTTTTTTTTGAGACAGAGTCTCACTTTGTTGCCCAGGCTAGAGTGAGTGCTGTGGCCTAGCTGAGCTAGGCTGTCAGCCTAGCTCACAACCTCTATCTCCTGGGCTCAAGCAATCCTACTGCCTCAGCCTCCCGAGTAGCTAGGACTACAGGCATGTGCCACCATGCCCAGCTAATTTTTTGTATATATATTTTTAGTTGGTCAATTAATTTCTTTCCATTTTTAGTAGAGACGGTGTCTCACTCTTGCTCAGGCTGGTTTTGAACTCCTGACCTTGAGCCCACCTCGGCCTCCTAGAGTGCTAGGATTACAGGCGTGAGCCACCACACCTGGCCATATTTCCCCCCTTTAACTAGAGGCTTGTTCATTAATTGATAAATAATCTAAGGCTAGTGTTATGTTTGCTAGGCCTGGCATTTGCTCAGTCTGGCATTTGCAAAGTTTCTCTTTGTCTCGGACTTGTAGCTGGGTTTTTTGTTTTGTTTTTGTTTTGTTTTAGGTGTTTAGCCACCTGGAGCCAAGGTTCTTAGTTTCTTTTCTGGTTAATAAGAGAAGAGGGAGGAGGAAAGGGACCCAGTGCCTCTAGGCAGTGGCCTCTCTCTGGAACACTCCACACATACCCCAAACTTAAAGATAAGCAGCACTTTTTTCCCTCAAGTAAAATATTTAGAACTGCTTGTAATTCTAGATGGCTATATATTTTTCCCCTCTCTCTCTTTGGATGTTTACCCAGCAGGTTCCTGGTGGTACAGAGCAGCGTCTGTTGTGAGCTACAGATTCTCATTTCTTGGTCATGCTGACTACCTTGGCTTGTTTTGGTTTGGTGCATAGTGACCAGGAACACCCAGAGAGGGAGTCACCCGCTCCTAGAACTCCCTCAACGCTTGGCCTGTCGTTTCTAGATCAAGGGTGGGTGACTCCAGCTGACGCTGGTTAGAACAGAAAGAACAAGCGTTCACCGAGCATTTACAGCGGAGGCCTCCTGTCTTCCCCTGGGACTCCGTGCCCGCCTTGCTCTAGGCTCACCTTCTTTGCTGCCCTGGCTTGACGCTGGCAAATCCAGCCACAGGCCCCAGGGAGGACTCGGCCATCAGTCCCCAGCATCTCGAGGAGGCCAGTAAACAATGGTCTCTGTCACCCCTAGGGTGGGTTCCAAAAGCCCTACGGGCCCTGGAAGAGTCTAAGACCTGGCAACCTCTTGCTTCCACCCTGTCCCCTCCACACCCCACCAAACACACTTTTGTGAAGCACAAGATTGGTCTAATGTGGGCAGCGTCCCTCTCAAACACAAATACCTTCCTCCGTAGCCTGCTGGTCAACCTCTGAACCTCACAAGCCTCTAAGAGGTAGGAAAAAAACACGTACATTTTTCATACCCTCAAACACAACACAGCGTATTTCTGACACGAGATGGGGGGTGCTGTCCCCCTACACCACGCAGTTCTCCAGTGGACGCCAATCTTCTGGGTATCCTATAATTTGATTCAATTCTAACACTATCTACCTGGAGTTAGAGTCAGATCCCATAGATTAAGGGTCCAGTCCTACAAGACAGCCCGCACTCCAGACACCAACCACAAGTCTCAGGTTGTCACCTGTACTTCTGACCAGCCAGCCAGCTAGAAATCAGAGGTTCTCACAACCCCCTTGTCAGCTTTGGTTAATTTGCTAGGATAGCTCACAGAACTCAGGGGAATACTTACCTTTACCAATTTATTCTTTCAATAAAGGATGTAAGAAAAGATACAAATGAATAGTCAGATAAAGAGATACAAAGGGCAAGGAATGGAAAGGTCCCAAAAGCAAGAACTCCTGTCCCCATGGAGCCGGAGTGTGTCACCCTCTCGGTACTGGATGTATTTGCCAACCCGGAAGCTCTCCGAAGTCTGAGTTTTGGGGCTTTTCCAGACGCTCCATTACATAAGCATGATTGATTATGTCATTGGCCATTGATGATCAACTCAACCTTCACTCCTATCCTCTCCCTGGGGGTCAGGGGTGGGGCTGAAAGTCCCCAACCTGTAATCACAGGGTTGGGTCCCCTGGCAACCAGCCCCATTCTAAGGCTGTCTTTAGAACAAAAGATGCTACCATCCCCAGGGAAATTCCAAAGGACTTAGGTGCTCTGTGTCTGTCACTCAGGAAATGACAAAGGTCTTAGGAGCTCTGTGTCGGGAACTGGCAGTCAAAGATGAAATATCAGATCACAAAATTCTCCCGGTGCCCCTGTCTACAAGGGTTTTAGGAGCTTTATGTCAGGAATATATATAATATTACTTATTATTTCACAAAGCTCTAATAGAAACTCTGTGTAGCCAGAGAATAAATCCAAGCCTGGAGGCCGGGCCAGCACACATCTTGCTCGAAGAGACTTCAAGCAAAAACTGTTCACCAGCGGTTTCACGGCAGAGGGAAAGCCTAGGGGAGGTGGCAGCCCCCATTCTAGACACTTGCTCAGATTAAAGAGGCTAAAGAGTATTAGATAGGGCTGGCCTTCAATAAAACACCAAGGGGATGTGCCCTTAGGAATAAAAAAAAAGCAGCTTTAGGCTAAAAAGTACACGAAAGGCTTCCCACTCACAGGAAATGAGCTGTCAGGACAAAAGCTCCAGCCAGCGACTCGCTGAGGGAACAGCTAAGCTTCCAGGGCAGGTTAAAACACAGCCGCTGCAAACGGGGTCAGAGCGGGACACTGTGCAAATGGGACACTGGACTGCAGTAGGGGCCTTCTGAGTGTCCGGGGCAGGTTGTGCATTCTCTACAGTGGGGACCTGACGGACTGCCACACCTCATATTGCTAGTTCCGGAAGCCCAGGTGACCTGAGTGCTCCCAACCCCAGCAGACTGATGGGAATCCCACTCCGAGCCAAGAGGCACAAAGCTGTTCCCAGCCTCACATACACAATGGCCCCGTGGTGGGGACAGAGACCTGCACACCCAGTACTAGGCTCGTGCCCTGGTGTCTGGAGCGCACGCCGGGGACTGCATGCGGCTTGTGTTAGCAGCCCTTGTAAAACGAGCCCACAGGAAAAAAGACCGATACAGTTGTGTTTTATCTTTGTATTTAAAAAATGCATTCTCGCTGCCAAGAAAAAATTTTGGAGGAGGAAAGCTATAAGGAAAATTTACATTCCCTACAAACCCAACAGTCAGTATGAGTCACTGTTGGTATTTTCATTTATCTCTACACTTTTTATCTTTGTGAATAGATTTCTTTTCCTCCAAAAATTAGATAATATCTATTCTACTTTGCTGTTGTCACTTAACTCTATGTTATCAGCATTTAAGTTTTTTAAAACTTAACTCCTTTTCATTGTGATAAAATACACATAACATAAAACTTACCATTTTAACCACCCTTAAAGTGTATAATTCAGTAGCACAAAGCACATTCACAGTGTTGTGCAGCCATCACCACAATCCACTTCCAGAACCTTCTCATCAACCCAAACGGAAACTCTGTACCCATTAAACACTAACTCCCATCCCACCCTCCTACCCAGGCTCTAGTAATTTCTAATCTACAGTTCAAATTTCTAATCTAGAATTTCTAATCTTCTGTGAGAGACAGAAGTCTCTATGAATTCCACCTTATTTAAGTAGAATCAGACAATTGTTCTTTCATGTCGGGCTTATTTCATTGAGCATGTTTTTTTTCTTTTTTCTTTTTTTTTTTTTAGACAGAGTCTTACTCTGTAGCCCGGGCCTGTAGCCCAGGCTAGAGTGCCGTGGCGTCAGCCTAGCTCACAGCAACCTCACGCTCCTGGGCTCAAGCGATCCTCCTGCCTCAGCCTCCCAAGTAGCTGGGACTACAGGCATGCGCCACCATGCCCAGCTAATTTTTTCTATATATTTTTAGTTGGCCAATTAATTTGTTTCTATTTATAGTAGAGATGGGGGTCTCACTCTTGCTCAGGCTGGTTTCAAACTCCTGACCTCAAGTGATCCTCCCACCTTGGCCTCCCAGAGTGCTAGGATTACAGGCGTGAGCCACCATGCCTGGCCTACCAGTGACTTTTAAAAATGACATATATTTGTGCTCCATGAAACAAAAATGTGGCATAAGTTCAACCTCTGCAAATAATGATCATCGAACCTCAATCCTTGCACTGCCATGTCTCTTCTCCAGACTCACTCGTTGGCCACTCCTCTCCACGGTGCCTTCCAAGTGGGGTTCACCAAAGTCCAGGAAGAAATCCCCAGAGAGCCGGTCAACCAGGACAGCACAGAGCACTGCCTCTTTTACCCGTCCCGTTTGCTGTGTCCGGCCATGCTCCTCAGATGGCATTGCCGGAACACATTTTGATATGACTGCATCCCCCTCAGAATAAAGTCATGCAACATTGCACGTGGGGTTACTTTGCAGCCATGAACAAGTGATGTCTGGTGATCACAAGGATGCTCTCTGCCTCTCATGTATCTCTCTCTGTCTCTTACACACCCACATTTAATGCATGGCCTCTTCACAACACCACTCCTACCCTTCTAGTCTGGCTGTCCCTCTTTTCTCTTCCCTGTCCCCACACATGCGCATCTCACCCCCAGCGCCTGGCCTTACCAGGGACCTGCTCCTCCAGCCCTTCCACTCCATGCTGCCCACCTGATAGCCAAGCATATTCCTGCCCCCTTCCCATATGCCCATGTGGTGCATAGAGCTCTGGCTGGACCACACATGGAATCAAGTTGCCTGCAGGGCAGCTCTGAGCACAATTCGAAGTATGTTGAGAGCAGGGCACCCCCAAAGCCTCTAGTCCAGCACCCATGAAGACCTTTCATCACCTCTTCTCTCCGTAGACCACCACCCCCAAACCCTGTGCCCATATTTCTGGCATGTCAACAATACTAAGGCTAGACTGAAGCACAGACTAAATTTGGAAGCCCAAAGATGCTCAAAACTTTTCTTTATAGCATTTCATTAAAGTTCAGCCTCTTTTGCCTTTCCTTTTGGTTTCCCACTTTTTCATTTAAATGGTAGCATACCAAACACACTGTTGTACACCTTGCTTTTTATATAACTTTATTGATGTATATTTTATATGTCATATAATCCACCCATTTCAAGGGTACAGTTGAATGATTTTCCTACCAAATGTACCAGGTTGTGCAACCACAACCATAAGTCAGCCTCCTATAGTTTCCATCCCCTCAATAAGACCCCTAATGTCCATTTATAGTGAACCAGCCCCCTCCTGCCCACCAGCTCCAGACAACCTCGTTTGCTTCTGATCAGCAACTATGAGAAAGTAATTCTCGGTGTTGTCATCCTAGTCTAAACAGACTTGGCGGGTTCCCTTCCCATCTGAGAACAGGGCGTTTTCACAGGGGCTGTCTTTTTGGTGTGAGCCAGGGGACAGTTGTAGTGGTGAAGCTGAAGGCTGGGGGAGGGTTAGGGTTAGGG